>OX375872.1:103846130-103882776 GCA_947359465.1 Metellina segmentata | reverse complement strand
CAAACCCATCCACTGCGTACTCCGAGTAATTAGACAGCTCATCTGAGTAGATGCAATACAAAACATTGACTAGGGATCGTTCCCTAGGAGCGTACGCAAACAGATCTTAAGCAGTAAGTGCCCCATTCCTCAGTATACTTGAATGACATAGCATTTAGACCACCGATTGATGCTCCCCCACATGGAGTGCAGATTATACATTCCCAATGCAGCTTACAAGTTACATTAAGCACAGATATTAAACACTCGCCCTACGACCTGTACTCTTACTACCGTACTAATAAGGACTGAAACAAATGTCCACATCAACACGGCAGAGCAATCAACACTGAAAAGCCGCGATTGCTGCCAACTCACAGACTAATGATGGCAGGGATTTGAGTGCCGACATTTGTAATTTGTGCGGCGTAAAATGGACTTAATAACTATTTATGAAGCGTGAGTTGCATTTCGCCTTGGCGGATATTTTGGAGTCGGGGGAGGAGGGTTCAAATCTTCCCGCGGATTCTCGCCAGGTAACTATAAAATCGGCGTGTTGTCCTCCAGGGTGCTCGCTCGAATCGCTCCTTAAATTAATTAGGGCTGTTAGTACCGTGTTTAGAATACCCGTTATCTGCAAACGGAGAGATACTGAGCAAATAACGCACATCGATCCTGAGCGAAATTGATAACAAGATACGGACTTGTAGTGCTGAAGCACGTGTTTCTTTCATTTCTGACTTTCAATTGTTGGTGTTGGGGGTTAATAATTCTAATTTCGATTATTCGTAGTGCCGTAAATGAGAGGACCACGAATAATCATTTCTGTTAAAGTTGCAATAGAAATCCACATTATGGGTGCGATTTGTCACCCTACGCTCACTTTTCGCGACACAAGGGTTAATTGAAGAACCTTATATCATGAGGCATCTCAGCCACTAGATTAAATAAGATTATATAAGAACAGTAAAAACCCATATTAAATGATTAACCATTCTTGAATAAACAAGTTCATCGTATTGAACTCGTATTTTTTTCCACATGAAGAATATGCATGTGGAGCTTGTATGTGTCACTAGCCGTCCGATTAAATAACCTTCCATGCGACAATAAAACATCAGGGAAAATGGCAAATGAAATGCTTCTTAATATAATTCGTACTATTCGAGCAATATATCACATATATACATATATATATATATATATATATATATATATATATATATATATATATATATATATATATATATATATATATATATATATATACATATATACATATATATATATATATATATATATATATATATATATATATATATATATATATATATATATATATATATATATATATATATACATCAATTATTGTCATTAGTAAAATTGGTCAGATCTTGATGGACAAGGTATCTCGTCGAAAACATTTGGAGGTTTAAAATTTAATAAAAAGATCATTGGTAATAGACTAATACACTAGATAATTGACAAATGGTAAATGAAAAAGCAGCAGACTACCCAAACCAGAAAACAATCCCATTTTAATCTTCATTTTTCACAATATTTGAAGAATTTAAAGAAAGGTATGAATGAAAGACATGACTGCAATGTAATAAATCAAGGGTTACTCTTTCGGGAATACCTGTTTCTTGCTGAGGTAGTTGATAATTTAAAGAAATAAAATTAGAACAGTTATAAGTAAAAAATACTAAGAATGATTTTGAGAAATGGAATTCATATTATGATATAAAGGGTCAGGAACGACCAATCCATGATATAATCGCGTTCTCAAACGTTAAGAGGTTAAACATTGCTATAAACAAAGTGCGCTATGAAGTTGTTATAAATGGGAATGTACCGATGTTAAATTCTAAAATAATATTATTTCTCTTTAACATCGAAAATATCCCACTCTACTACCGAATTTCTAACTAAACCCATTCGTTCTAGTGTTTAAAAATATTGGTTCAGAATGTGCTTTAAAACATCTTAATTATGTTTAATAATTGAAACTAAACCAATGTAAAATTTTAACTTGTCAATTATATTTATTACTGCTGAAGTTAAAACACGGTTATTGTATATTTATTTATGATACACTAAAATCCCAAATTTAAGACAAGGAGCACAAACAACAAAAATAATTTTCTTGAAACGGAATTTCCCAATTTGAATTGACTGACTTGCGTTTCGTTTTAGAATGATTTATACACAAATAGCAGGGTTCCGTCCACGGATGTTTTGATTGCGTCATTTTTATTTTATCTTCAGTCATAAACGTTATTCCCACATTGTCTTTGTTGGTTAAAGTTAAACTATATTATTGCAATCTAGGTATTAACGATACATTTTAAAACAGTAGAAATTTTTTAATACCTTCCTAAAACTAAGCTATTGAGTTGATGCTAAAGTTCGTTGCGGTTTTTTTTCGGAAAACACGGAAGAAAGTGTATTTTGTTTACTAAAAATTATATCTAATCAATATATACTTTGTGTTCGGTGATTTTTCTCCGTCTCTCTCTGGTAGCTGCATAAGCATGCGCTCATAGAAGTATCAATGTCTATGTCTAAAGAACTAATCCAGGGGACGAAAATATCTGAACCACTTACGGCACGTAGAATCGTCAACGGCACTCTCATCGAACACAACACATATCTTCTTTTGCTTCTGGCGAGCATTCTTGACTTTTCGGAAATAAAGCATATGGTGAAAATGTTCCTTATTTTCTGCCATTTTTGATACTTAACACAATTTTAAAAGCACAAGCCAACACAATTATTTTTACCAAGTTCTCACTGAAATTCCTTCTTTCAAACAACATTAAAACTTTCATGAATGGAGGAGATAATACTTTGGTTTTGCGATGCAATTTCATGTTCTGCATAAAACGTGAAGAAATTTGGCACAATCCCAATACAAATATGTATTTTTTGCGTGCTAAGCGAAATACGTAAAACTTTCAAATCAGTTACATAATTAGTTCATTGTGCACGTGTATTACTTTTAGGATATCTTGTAGTCCACCTCTACAATCACATATGTCCAAAGCTTCTGTTATCAATAGCATACGTGACTTATTGAGGACCAAACTAATTGTTCCGGTGAGACTTTAAAGAAAGCCACCAAAATGACAAAAATCTACAAATGAAACTATCTTCATAATTTTAAAAACAAGCTTTTATTTTTTACATGATTACTTTTATTATTTGAATGTAAATTAGTTTCTATTTAAGAAAGTGCTTAAACTAACAATTTTATATTTGCCACACACCATTAAGAAACGTTTGCTTTTATTCACAATAAACACGTAGCTTTTACGAAAATCACTCTTTAAACGCTAATTAAGATTAATTCATTTCTTTCAGATATAATTACCAAAGCAATAATCAAAACGCTGTTATAATATGGCAATTACCAGGAAAATTGTTATGCTTCAAACCGAATTGATTACTGACGGTTTTTTTCTACGGGAATATTTAAATTTATGAATAGTTTCCTAAGCACCGTATTTATCCATCAGGTTTAATTTAATGGAAAATAAGTTCTTTTGCATATTTTTTCTAAATTTCTAATAATTACATAACTCAAAGTGCTCACATTTGCTGTACGACATACCCTTTTAATAATGTACAAATTATTAAAGTACCCATTACAAGCGACTCGTTAAATGTTTTCTATCTCAATTCATGTTCATTTCAAAATTACTGTTTGGTTAAAAAAAATTTTTTCTGCATGTATTCATAATGCTATATTTTGTCATGAAGGTAACAATTTTTACCGAAACGTTTATCGTAGAAATGTTTGAATGGTTTTATACAAAAAATGTACTTTATAGTTTTCATAAATTGAACACTTGAAAACATTTAAGTAAGTTTTAATCAATATGAAACAGTGGAATAATTATTCATATAAATACTTTTATTCGGACCTATAAAGCTTAGTTAAATGATCCTTCTGAGTGTCAATAAATTTCAGCATTGTTTAGTTTTGCTTTCCCACAAACACAGTGATTAAACAAGCATATATTGCCACGATACAAGTGTGAAACCACGTAAATCGAAAATATTTGATTGCGGGTTGTTCCGTAAACATACGCAGTAAAATAATCTGCATCTGCCTAGGCAATTTTCAAGTTTTTTTAACTAGGTAATATATCAAGTATACTATAAGAATACTAGGAAAGATTACATCGGTTAAAAATATCAAAACTGGTTACAATTTATGCAGTGAAGAGTGTGGCTGAGTGTGGCAAGGGTGTGGCTGAATCTCTTAGAGAGTTAAAAGTTTCAGAATGAAGCTTTGTTTCAAACACACAATGATGTGATGTTTGGAATGAAATGATTTGATACTTCCTTGATGTTTGGTTTTTATCTGCTGTAAAATTTTCCGCAGATTATAAATCCGTTGAAATTTTCAATCTGTCTTTAACGATTCCAATTTTACGAAAAAAGAACTCAAGGTCACTCTGCATACGTTAAAAAAGCCAATTTTGACGAAAATTTGCAATTTATTTTTTATTCTACTAACAAATTCCCTGTACTTTTGTGCTTCTAAAACAGTTTAAACTTTTAATGTGCGACTGATAGAAAAAAAGTTAGGTCAATTTAAAATTGGAACGAAATCGTGAATTATACCGGAAGTAGCATAACGAAGCCGGAACTAATAATAAGAATATTCTATTTTTACCATAATTTCTACCTTTTATGTGTTATAGTAAGTTAAAACATATAATAATTATGTTTCGATAAATTGCCCACTACAATTTTTTAATTAAATTCACTTATTTGTTAGAAGAATTTCGCATTATCTTAACTCTCTTGGATTTTGTTTACACGCATTTTTCTCAGAATTACATTTTAGGCATAAACATTGAATTCCAGAAATGATAGCTAAAAAAGTTATATGTATATTTATAAAATTTTGTATGCACATTCAAAATTGTTTGCATGCGCTAGTTGCATGCACTAGAATCAACTTGATATCTTTATATTTTTCTTATTTATGAGCTTGTATTTGAATATCAATGTTGAAAAATGGTCAAAAATCCTTTAACAATTTTTCAATGAGTCATAAAACCTTTATTTTTTAAATATATTTCTACTTCTTGTAGAAACCCTAGATAATATCATGTAGTTTACTCTGATCATTTTTTTTTGCTGCTAATTTAAATTCTATGTCCTGTATCATTTTTCAAAACTTCGAAAAAAACCTTCAAATTTAGACACAAAATTTCACTTTTTTTTAAATATATTTTTTAAATTTTAATTGTTGATAGTGCAAAATTAATTTTGAACACAAATAATTAAAAAGATAATATTAACCTGTTTCCGCATAGCATTTTTTAAAAACAGTGCTCCGAACGTATACAGATACCTTAACAATCCCAGTGAAATGCTTTTATTTCTTTGCTCTCCTTCGCTACAGTGAAAATCTGTTTTTATTTTTATTTTAACGCGAAGGGCAGAAAATGCAATTTATTTTTATTTTTGGAAAGCGAAAGTTCACGTGATATCACAATCTCTTGCGAAAATATAAAAGATAAAAATAAAATTAAACGAATAAAGTATCTTTCTGTTGTAAAATTTTCCACAAATTTTAAATCCGTTAAAATTTTTATTCTACCTTTAACAATCGCTGAGATAGAAAAAAGCACAGAAGAACGCCAGTGATAACTTTAGTAATCTTTTGCTTAACTGGAATCCGTTTCGCAGGAAATCAAAATGAATGAATCTCGAAACAAACGAAGATCATTCGAAAGTATTCTCTCCCCGGAGATAAAAAAAAATTGGCATATCACTTCCGGGTCACCATTATGGAATATTTAATCCCACATGAATTAATACAACGACTTTGATATTCAAGTTATTTAGTACAATAATCCGTTTTGACACCTCACATTCCTTAATGCCTGGTACGAATATATATATTTTTTGTCACCGTTGGTTTTATATTCATTTCGGTGAACCACTACTTCAGTTCAGCTCACAGTTGCGCTTTTACATATCACACAAGAAAATGCTGACGTCAAAGTGACACGTGAGAGCGAAAAGTCTAAATTTTGATGTTTCTTCATTCCTTGGAATTACCGGGTTAGAGAATAAAGAATGGTGAAAAAAAACTATTAAATTCATTTTAAAATGTTCTAGATTAAATTTTAAAATTCGCCTCGACCCTAAAATTGCAAAAACATTCGCACTACCTGTTTGCCAAATCACATTACTGAAAGTGACATAAATACGCCAGGACTTCGCGGGCAAGAAACAAACAAACAAACAGA
Organism: Metellina segmentata; assembly: GCA_947359465.1. Taxonomy (NCBI): domain Eukaryota; kingdom Metazoa; phylum Arthropoda; class Arachnida; order Araneae; family Tetragnathidae; genus Metellina; species Metellina segmentata. Next base: position 103,876,522 of record OX375872.1, on the reverse strand, counting down.
CAGACAAACACTTCCTTTTATAATAGTAGAGATAGCCTCCAACGAAGAACGCGTTATAGATACAAAGCAAGGGAAAAAAAATTAAAGTATTAGCTTTCTAAGAAGAAATTCCGCGTGAAAAAAAGAAGGAATTGTGTCGTCAGACGAATTAGTTGGATTTTATGAAGCCATCAACATTGAAATAACTTTTTTAAGTAGCACATTCATACTTTTTAATATTTAGGGTTTTAAGGGAACTGAGACGTTCTTGACAACGCAAAACATGAAAATTTGTGGTGTACAAGACCTCCTTATTTTTCAATAAAAAAGAAATCCCTCAACTAAAAGACTATATTTATAAAAACTACATGCTTCATTCATTATATTTCAATAAGAGTATATTCATTCTTTACATTATTTTTTTAAATATGAGGAATCGAATATGTACTTACAATAAACAGCCTTCTAATACATGGTGATGAATAGGTACGCTTAAAAATTTTTCTACTGCTTGGAAAATCCTAATGCATTCTTTAATATTGACACAAATGTATATGGATTGAAGTAAACTAATTTTTATTGCAGTATGTTGAATGTAAAAATTATTAAAAAAAAGTTGAATCGAAAATATTTGAAATTCTGAAAAAAAAGGCTGATTTTTCTCATAAAATTGGTGAATAAAAAAAATACTATCAATAAGAAATGAAATAAATTATGTTCATTGGATGAGTTATTACCATAGAAAGGTTCATAAAAAATTACACCTCTTTAATATGAATAGAATTTTTTACGAGCGTACCTATTCATCACCATGTATTAGAAGGCTGTTTATTGTAAGTACTTATTCGATTCCTCATATTTTAAAAAATAATGCAAAGAATGAATATACTTTTACTGTAATATAATGAATGAAGCATGTAGTTTTTATAAATATAGTCTTTTAGTTGAGGGATTTCTTTTTTACTGAAAAATAAGGAGGTCTTGTACACCACAAATTTTCATGTTTTGCGTTGTCGAGAACGTCTTAGTTCCCTTAATATGTATAAAAAGAACTGAAATTTTATGAAATATTTTTCTTCTAAACTAGTGTTTTTGTTAGTCTTTGGTCCCAACCCAATAAAATTTATATACAAAGTTGTACCCCGACTTACGCGATCTTCCGCCGGTTCCACCTATCCCGTAACTTCAGTGTATTACTGTATTTTCAAACCCAAACTGTTGTATCAGAAGACCAAGTAAATTATTGTACCTTGGATGTCCCAAGTACAACATTTATTTTGTCCCGAGGTACAACTGGTTGCCTTTACAAATAAAACAGTCTAGAAAGTAGTATTAAGTTATGTTTACATTCAAATATCAGATTTTGAGCAGATTTTTAAATAACGTTACCAACCTTAAAAAAATGCAATAGTAATCAGTGAAAATACGTGAGAACCAAAATTGAAAAATCCAAAATATTTACATACCTGAATACGTATTTAAATTAGTTGTTTAGCAAACACAACAAACACCTGTGGAATGCCAATCTTTGTAAGAAGGTTCTCTAGTGGCAAATGGTAAACTACTATGTGTTATTTTGCTACTTACTCAAAGGGAGACAGCACAATGTAAACTGTTTCAAGGTATAACTGTCCCAAGGTATGACACCGTCCCCTACTCTTAACTATTAAATGGAAACTGAACACGCTATTATAATATATCTTCGAATCGTCAACTAAAGAGTTTTGAATGATTTCCTTAACGAAATTAACGAACGAATAACCTTACTTAAATTTCCTTTTCGAAAAATTTGGAATTCGAACTGTAAAACTCTTAAAGCTAAAGCCATAAACATTTTGGATAAAATCGCTGGTAGTAATACAACTATCACAAAGGTTCCTTGATTTTTGTGAGTAGGCTTTTGATGACTTTTGTGGGCAAAAAGTGTACTCATAGGGACACTCTAGTTCTCTGGAAGATTGGAAGAAGGTTCTCGAGTTTCTAATTCCCCTTGCAAACAATCACTCAATATTGTGTCCTAATCAATAGATTTCATCGTCCAACTCAAATCCTAATGTTTTTACTTCCGACAGTGTAAGCAAAATTGAACTCTTTTAGTTCAGGTACTGTGGTCAATAGGATTTAAATAAGTGTTATCTGCTTCACTAAAATACCTTATGACTATGTTTTCATCGCTATATCTTTGCACCAACCAACACACTTTTAGCAAAAATTCACTATCGATACAAGATCTAATAAGATTCTAACTCGTACAACGCATTCTTGTGAAGTATTGAAATTTAATTTTTGGTTTTATGTAATGCAAAATAAGGAAAATCATTCTGCAAGCAAAGGCGCAAACGATATGTGAAAAAAGAGTTAGTTTTTACACAGATGAAAGCGGTTGATATCGAATTAATTTTAAATTAATTCAAGGCATTTTTGAACTAGTATTAGGGCAACTTTTGTTTTGCAGTAAAAATGGGAAAAGTTGTATTTATCATTCCCCAAAGTTCCATTTATGGAAATAAAGTTGCATTTATTTTTGATGTACGAAATTCTAAAATAAATAATTCGTAAGAAATGAAAAAATTCAAAATATATTGACAATTTTAATCGTGTATAAGAGTGTTATAATACATTCGTAAATACAGAAAAACGTTGAATGACCGATCCTTGGCCAGTAATTTCTTTAACAGTGAAAAACTGCGCCAGCCGCATTCTTATAATGTGCTGTATTGGATAGCAGAAGCGTCAAATCCTTTTGCTCAACATTCAGAGATTTTAAAACGTCATATCTACAAGGCGAACAACATATTTATGATCGACACTCACCTCGCAAACTCTGCAGTCGATTACGCAAGTTTCCTCTGCATTATCGAGAGTGCCAACCAATGTGTTAAAAGTACTTCTTGACATTTATTTCACTTTCGTATGTTAGGATGAACAGCTTCTTTCCATGAACTTCTTGTTTGATCCGCAATACTTCGGCGTTCGCAAGACCAGACACACGTGATTGACGGGTTGGTGCAGAGGGCAAAAAAAATAAAGAAATAGTAATTTCATATTAATTAATTTTAAGCTATATTTTAAGAAGTTGCAGGTGGGGTTGCATTTATGGAGAAAGTTTCATTGATGCAGAAAGTTGCATTTATGTTGCGGTTATAACTCACTTACAATAGATTGTCCCAAGTAGGAGGAATTTTGGTTTTAATACTTTACATACAGAGTAGGACGTGTGAAAAAAGTTGCATTTGTTGAAAAAAGTAGCCCTAACTATTAGTTAACAGGTTCAAATTGTTCATCACGACACGATATTTAAAACACTGGTAAGAGATATGATAAGATTGCATAGTTAAGCTTCTGTCTAACACGGCACCCCGTTGGACGTGCATTTATCTATACCAGGAAACTAACAGCTTAATAATTCCTCAAATTTGAACATTGAAATGAAGTGCCATTCTATGGGAAATTCCTACTGGCCCACAAAAATATTGTGGTCTCCATTATATGGATTCACTATCTAGAAAAGCATGATTTTCTTTGTTTCTTAAATTCCCAGACAAAAATTAATAATTCGTCTTTATCAGACTATCCGATATCCTCACCATATTTCCCATACTTCGGAAAATGAGCATGTCCGTATCTGATGTCGAATAGAATTGGGAAGAGCCTGAAAGATATATAATCTGTGCAACGTTCATCTGGATCCTTGACTCAATTAGAAATGTCACCATCAAAGTAAGTAAAGTTTCCTTAATGTTAGACGGGATATACGACGTCCCTAGTCATCTTGAAATGATATATTGGAGTGAATCAGCTTTCAGACTAAATCGAGTCATTCGTTGAATGACTTGTAACCACTAGTCAGACTTCCATAGGTGGCGTTCACGCTTTCAAATTAAACGAGCTTTTCTGGTGAAGTGAGTGAGACACAAATCATTTGGAGATTGGAGAAAACCCCTCTCATGACGTCTATTGTCTACAGTCCATTGAGATATTATCCCTTTGTATATGGTGCCAACTTGTCAGCGATTTTCAGTCTACCACTTCCTGTATTATTTGTCTATCAGTGATCGTTAGTTTCGCAAAGTGGACATGAAATCTATACCGTTTCCTGTCCTTTGTAAATTATTCGTCCACCCATCATTATAACGTTGACTATCCTTGGGCAAAAGTGACTTTATTAAGAAAATGATTTTTTCTGGAATTAGCATTTGAAGTTTTGAAACAATAGGATCACACTTAGAGTGATTCTATCAGTCGCCTTAGCTTCTCGTTCTCAGGATTTTAGTTGGTTCAATTTTACAGGTAACGTTAAGAAGGGAATTCGTATTTACATAAGAAACAAACTCTCCGTTCCTGAGTTACGGTATTCTTGCACCAGGAGGAGATTTGTATTATAATTAAAGAATACTCGAACCCTTCTGTTGTGTATAGCTTATATGAAAAGAGGATTACGATCAGTTTTACAAATGTTCTTCCAAACTCGAGTGAAAATGCTATTGCCAAACGCGGAAATCCCCTTTTCTTTTTGATGGAAAAACTAAGAAAACAGTCTCAGTAGTATGTTTCTTCCTGGTAAACTAAGATCGCATAAGCCGTTATGGTTAGCTTTTATCTGATCGGATAATCGCGTGAAATAAAGAAGCTTATCTGCTTTCAACTCGCTTATAGTGTGAGCGATTTCTCTCACTGTGAGATTGAACTATATTCTTACGGATAACTGCCGCGAGGAAATCATTGAAGATTTTCATCAGAATACTAGACACACTTTCCCGAAAGCACTCCTGAAAGTTCATTCATAATTTTGCTCACGTAAGAGCACTCAAAGAAAGTATTGCCGCAGTAGTTCACGGAAAAAAAAGGAAGAATGGAGCCGTTACGAGGACTGAAAGCTTTTACTGAGCTCTCGGTCCTCACTGTCGACTGGAATTTATAAATTTAAGTAAATAAACACGAACCACTATTGAAATCTAAGTCTACATTCACTCTGCAAACTTTACCACTTAGATGCCGCTCTCGTTATGAAGCTGCTTACATCCTTCCTCGCGTTAACCACAGCCTATAAAAAGAGGAAATATCATTCATCCGTTCTGTTTAATTAATCCTTTAATGAATTCGAGTTGACGAAAATAGACCACCACTATGATAAATATTGTCTTAAGTTAATAGGGAATTAATTCTCCCAAGAGAGAGAGAGAGAGTGAAGTTAATTATTTCATTTTTATGTTTCGCATTGAAAGTATAGCATGAATTATCTTAAGTTACTTTACGTTTGAGTAAGAAGTTCCAGTGATAGAAGTGAAGATTATTTCCATTACATGACGTCTGTTGCATCTTGGCTAGATATCACCTACCAACCCGAGAATCGGAGATTTTAATTTAGGCATGTTATCAAAAGCCTGTTTCAAAACTGACTAATCAAAAAAGCTTAATCGGAATTATTACATTTATTCAAGGTATTTTAGTTCTAATCTTCGTTATCTAATTCTCGATGTTTTAAAACATTTGTTTTGTTGTTGAACTTTGCACCGAAAAAACCCTTATCGGTGCTATAGAAATTAGAATATATAGTGACACTTAAATGAATGAATGATGTGTATCGATTCTTTGAATAATAAAATATTAAACAGAATTTCATTGAATTAATTCTCATAAAAGAACTCTTGTAATTTAACCTTTCCTTTTTTTTCCAGATAATCGAGGCTTAGCTGAACAAAGATTCTGCATATTCTATTCAATATCATTAACAAAGGGAAGTATAATTATATATTGAACAAAACGAGGAAGAGGATAAAAATAATTGAGAAGGTGTTGGTTACTGGCAAAATCATTACGCGCGGGTTCCAGTAAAAAATTCTAAATCGCACACGTGGAATCTATGAATTTGAAGGAACAAAAAACCCTTAAAAGCACGAATAAAATCTAAAGTTTGAAGAAAAAGGCAGTGTAAAATAGTTGCAAACCATATTTTTTCAACTTATAATTATTTGTTACTTTATTTCGCAAAATAATGCAAATATTTTTTCTTTTATTAAAGGAGAAATAACTTGTGCACAAACTCATTTTTAATTCCTTTTTCATTCTTTAACCAGATTTTTTATCACATTTAATGCGTAAAACCTGTCATATAATTACATTTTTGTGTTTTCAGATAAATTTTTAAACAACCAAAATTTGTTCCATTATAACACGAATCCAAGGGAATTGAATGTAATTTATGAAACTCAAACACTTTGTCAAAATGTATCGTAAAAACTTAAAAAGTCATGCAATTATAAACCAAATTTGGGAAAAAGTAAAACCCCTCGCAATTAGACATAATTTGTAATCTTTCTTCAAAAGACATGGTCTTAATTATTGCACAGATACGACTCCCATTACGATTATCATTCTGGGGTTTTATAAATTATTTATTACTAAAAGAGAATTAATAATTGAATAATCTGTCACATTATATCAATATGATAAATCATGAAACTTCACTTCAAAAAATTATTTCAAAATCTAAAAGTATTTAAAAAATTTAAAACGTTATAATGTTCTAACTATATATACGTAATTTACTGATTTTTTAAATACCAATATACTACTCGAATCTTTACAGGGCATGTGAGAATGTCGATCGAAATTACGTGAATCTAACAAAATTTGACAACTTATTCAGATTCTTTTTCACTTCAAAAGGTTTCATAATGTGGGATTGGGTTTGTAACAAAACTCGATTCCTGTTAGTGTAATATAATTTAAAAATCAGTCAAATAATGCCATTTTTTGTCTAGAAATTAGAAAATGTCCTTAAAAATGAAATGACTGCCTTGTTTTATGAATAGGCGTGAAAGCGTATAACGAGAAGGCTTGCTTGCACAAAAAAATTAATCAAGATAGCCACGGATGTTTTCCGTTGCCCACTTGTTATCAGTGCAATATCTTTCAGCACCAAATTAAGAACCAGAAATTGCTACAATAAAAATTTAATGCTATCAAGTACGTTTAGTAGAGTCTATTTGCTGCACCTTAGGGCATAGTTCGACTCCGGGAGAAGGCAATCGACCTTGGGAGAGGTGTTTTATGAATAGGTGTAAAAGAGTATTACAAAAAGGCTGCCATACACAAAAAATTAATCAAGATCGCCACGGATGTTTTCCGCTGCCCACTTGTTATCAGTGCAGTATCTTTCAGCACCAAATTAAGAACCATAATCCGCACTTAAAGACACCAGTTGTGGAAAGGATTTGCTTACGTTACCCACAAGTCTCCAAATGTAACTAATAGACTCTTTCAAAACCACTTATTGTAACTATCCATAGCGATTCTGTAAAAAAATTCAGTGCATTGTTTTGGTATTTCGACTCCTCACAACAGTTTAATACACAAAATAGATCTTAAGTTATTTGAAACGTTAGGAACTAAGGTGCAAAACTATCATAGATTCACAAGCAAGCGTGTAAACCAAGATGAATGCAGACATTAAATGAAATAACCAATTCGAGGAAGTTCCCTCATCCAAATTTACATTTATATCAATTCATATGTTGGTCAGTATTGAAATTATCAGTTATATCTGTTAAAACGCATCACAGGAAACTCGCTAATCCCTAAAGCTGAGAAAGAGCTCTTTCATCACTTCGTGCTACTACGTTAATCTGCTAATGATGAAGTTTAGCATATCAATAGCACTTCAAACGCTTCCGAAATGTGACAAAAGGTTGCTTTTATGTTCAGCCAGAATCTACAAGAATTACACAAGTTTAACACCGAATGTCATTTTGATTAATTGCTACTGAAACTAATTTTGAAACATTTCCCCATTAAAAGTAAGTTAACAAGATTCTCTTAAAAGTTCTTTTAAAAGAAATGGTTTATTTCTTTTCTCATAGTTTTGAGAAAGCTCTTCAACCTGAAATGACTGTTATCTTAAAAGAAGAGTTTGCAACGTTAAAACAATCGTTTTATCCTCAAGTTCAGCTTTCATTTGAATTTATTATTCTATTTGATTCCATTTTCAAGAATTTTCAACCCCTAGTTAAATTTATAAATTAAACTTTTACCTTTAAAATGTGTAGAGTAAATGTATATTTTGTTGTCGCTATTCAACTATTCTCTTTCTCTTCTTTCTGCACGTTTCCCAATTATAAAGAAGTTGTATCTTGATAAATTTCAACAGTGTCTCATAAATCTAAAGTTAAAGTAAGTATAAAGTAAGTCGGAATATAAATTGTGCGAGTCTGAAATTATTTGTTACAATGAAATTATATAAGCTCTTTTACTCTAGCACAAATTCTGAAAGACAGAATTCCTGTAAAAATTAGATTTTTAATAATTTACTAATATAAAGCTACAAGCAGATATTTTTATAGACGTTCTGATAATAAACTGTCACATGATGAGATAGGAATACTCATGTCGATATCAGGTAAGGCTACTCTTAAAGGTTTTAAAACATCCTCACACAAATATGAATTGTTACGTTGTATAAATATTCAATCAAAACAATGCTAGCGTTATTATAAGCACCGCGACAACGTTACATATTTTCTTAATTTCATTTTTATCATCTAAGAAATGTTTTGACTCATAATGCAGAATTATTTTCTGAATTCTTTGCGTGAAAAAATAAATCAAGCAGAAACATTGTATTAGGCGGTGGCTAAGGAAATTATCCGATTAAAAAATACTTGACAAAAAAACTAAAGGTTTTTACATTAGTTGATTTTTTATAGCTTTGATTAGAATATTCTTAGCCTTTGTGATCGTAATTAATGATTTACTTCGCTATCATGACGGCTTAACGCGTTCTTTTATATATTAGTTCTTGTACAAATTTTCTTTCCCTTATCTCATTTTGCATTAATATAATTTCTTTTGTAGATTAAATTTATCAGCTTGTTATTAGATAAGAAAAAATGCTTCAAATTTAATTAATACATGAATGTATTTTGTTGAGTTCAATGTTGCGGTTATATGAAATATTTCTCCAGTACAATGAAAATATGGTATCTATGTTACTCTTAAACTAAAAACCTGTCTTCTTATCTAGGAGTTCACTAGTTTGACGGAACGGAATAGTCTTATGGTTCATGAATATTTAAAAAATAATAATAATTACTTATTTTTCAGGGAAATATGGAATTACTTCAAAGGTTTTGTTTGTCACTCTACGGTCTTTCTTTTTCACATTGGCTAGTAAGAAACGAGATACGTAACAGTTATTTTAAAATGAAATGATTTACAGTATTAAGTAATGTATATCATACTTCAGAGTACGCGATAAAAGTAGTTTGTATTTTAAGTGCACGTTTGAGATATATAATGTGGATTCACAAGTATGGCATATACACATACATCGTATAATGTTGTAGGTTACATTACTCAGAAAACTTCAAATTTCTTTCAATACAAGTTTATTTCTGAAGGAAATGTGTATTTAAATTTACCGTGAAACTACTCTTTCTAGAAATTTGATTTCAAACCTAACAATTTGTACAGATTACTAAGATGGATTAATTTATTGTTATTAGATGAAATCCAAAAGACATCAAGTCATACATTTAACATGCCTCACATTTCTACTGCCTACAATAATACGCATTAAAATTAAATTATATGAAGAATAGAAAATAAAGTAAATGAAAACATTTCCATTACAAATTTAATTTTTACTATTTGTATATTTCATTTTATATGAGTAGATATTTATATGAATATCGTTGTTTATCAGCAATTCAAGTACAGTTTGGAATTTTTGTTTTAACTTACACAATTAAGTTAAATTTTGTTTTTTTCGTAAAATTAACTTTCAATTTTCTTTGTTCTTCCATGTATGATTTGTAATCAAATTATAAAATTATGTATTAAATGTATGATTACGATATACAATACATAAATATATAGAGAAAACAGTATTCTAAAATTATTTATGTTTAGTAGAGTTTTAACAAATTGATACGTTCTTAATTTGAAAGAAATTGTTGTTCGATGTACCCCACGATGAATGTAAATTATAGCTGCAATATTTCTTCAGAGAAAACGGTAATATTAAATAACACACACAGTAAAGAGAAGACATGGAAAATGAATTTGTGATTTTGATTCAATTTGAGAAAGCTGAAATTAATTAATGTAATAAAATAATTCAAATACAGATGAAGATTTTTTAAAGGTTTATTTTACTTGATAAAATTTATAAAAAATTGAAACTCTTTTATGGCAGCATTCTTTTCAAATATCAGCTAAGAGCTTTTCACAGACATAGGAACTTTTGAGATACTGACCGAATTTGTCTGAAACTTTGGTAGGATTTCAATATTACGTTAATTTGGAGTTTTAGCACATTGTCTCATTCGCACGGCATTGAGGACATTGCAGATGTGCATAAGAAATTTAGACTTTGAAAAATAGTTAGACTTGTAATATTTTGTAAAATAAAATTTGCATTGAAAAAAGCTCATTCAAATAAATTGGAATTTCATTTTTAGTTGACCTTCGTACAAGTCTAAATGATGGAGTTTTGAATAAAGGACTATAATTCAAAACTGTTAAAAGGAAGACACTAATATTTTTCACCCTTTGGCTTGAGAGACCATTGAGTCAATTACTCTTCATATTTATGCACGTTTTAAATAATATTTTTTTTATTATGAACTAATTGTAACCGGAATCTATTGCTACATACATTTCTACATTTTTAATATATTAATACATCATAACAATTCCCTTGATCTTATTTTGGAGTATCATAACCCTTTTATCGATCATTATGGAAGATATAAAGAATATATTAAATATTAGGACCACTGAATTTCAAACTACTTATAACGGATTATAGATTTTATAAGAATTTACTATTTTATATACTATTTTATGCTAAAAAATACTATTTTACATACTATTTTATGCTAAAAAAAATACTATTTTATATACTATTTTACGCTAAAAAATACTATTTTATGCTAAAAAATACTATTTTATATGCTATTTTATGCTAAAAAATACTATTTTATATACAATTTTAAGCTAAAAAATACTATTTTATACGATTTATGGATATTTTTATCCAGAAAATCAGCCAAACTTCGCGACTATTCTTTCAAACTTTCCTTTTGAATTGCTACCAATTTGAATAGCAACACGAATATTTGTAAAAGTGAATATATTTCTAGAAGACATTGTTCCCTAACCAATGGCAATTTGGTTTATTGAGACTGAAATAACCAGATATGACCGACTGTATCAACAGTCTTGTTTCAGTTTCTAAAAAAAATTGGAAAAATACCTTCCATTAGTCATTTCACACAGCGCCTAAAAATGTATTCATAGCCAATAAATCGAGTTTTGACATTGAATTGGCAGAGCACATTTCTAAAGGGAACTGTGAACATCCCTTTCAAGTTTTCACAGGATGACTGAGCTATTTTTACCACAAAAGAAAGGTTCCGATATGGAAAAATGTCGACACGTTTATGAATAAATGAATGGGCATCCGCAAAGCAAAGACGCAATTAGTCATGCGTCCTCCACTTCTTCGCAATCTCGTGTTTATTAGACGCTCTCATCGCCGTTTCATCCCAAACAAACGCTCAATTTCGGTTGTCATTCCGTGCAGCACACAGCAAGCTAGTATGTGATCCAATTTTAATTAATCACCATAGTTCCGCCTTTAATATGTCGCGCTCTCCGAGTCTATGCCGATCCAGCACATATGTTGCTGGCAGGTTCTAACGGCCGAAAGTACATTTGCCCCTAATTCTATGCCTTGCGCAGTCATTGCTTGTAAACAGAGAAATGCGGTAGAGGTTCGGGGAAATTTATGTAGATTTATCTATTTGTATGCATCCCATCTCTCTCTGCAAACCTAGATATGGTTCACAAAACGTGGTGATAAAGTGACTTAAGCTGCACAGTCCGGTTCATGAGCGGTTTACTGCGATGACAGCCGTTTCTTTTTTATTCACGCTTAGGTCTAGATTAGAGCTTATTATTTTATGGAGAGGAATTTTTCCTCGGCCGTCAAATAAACTGAGGGAAATTGCTTGGAACACTTCTTTGACAGTGTTTAATGACGTTCAAGGCGAAGGGATAGATAAAAAACGTCGACTATTTTGCGTCGGGGTGATTGTTGGCGAATTTCAAAGTGTCCATTGTGATCAACCTTGGAGTGTTCAAAGGGGATTTACGCGAAACGACATTTGAGACGTTTATGTGAATAAAATATAAGTACGAAGAACATAAAATGTATGGAAATTAAAACCAATACAATATAGTTCACTTGGTTTGAATTTCTTAAATAACTGAATCGCATTTTCTGTAGATAACTTTGGCATAGTGTAAGTGTTATGATTGGAACTCAAATTTAATTTTTTCTCAGGATCGTTTAATTCTATGGTTCGGGGTCAGTGCATGGATATTTGTAAGCATATGGGTGTAGAGGCGGCTGGTGCACCTCAAATCTGTCGTGGTCGAAAGTCCTCACGTTGAGTGGGTATGGAAGTGGGGTGCCTGCTCAGATGTTGCCTCGTCACCTGACGCAGGTTCAAAATTACGTGGTATTGACCTAGGATCTTTACCTTAGGGGATTCCAGACCGTCATCAATATCCCGATGTGTTGCTTTAGTACGACGGTAGTTAAAATTACCTTACCTACCTTTAATTCCATGTCACAATGGGTAGAGTTTATTTGAAATGAACTCGAATCTAGTGTTTTTATTTGTATAATGTGGTTTATTCGAAACGAACAAAGGATATTGAAACAAAATATTGAAATGAAGGATTGAAATATGATTGTAGAAGGTAGACGTACTTTAAATATCCAACGTTACGCTTAAAATTCTACTTTTACACATGTTACCGACTTTTGCTGTATGCGCTTATAAAGAGTAATGTTCTTATCTAAGTGTTTAAAGTACTGACGTTTGAAAGCATTCATTCATGATGTATAATTTACGTCTGTAGATTATGGTTATAGTCGACTACATTCTCTTGGAAACAGCAATGGACATGTGCTCAGTTCACATGAACAAAATAATGTTTATGACTCAGCAAGTTATCTCCTAGAATCAAGAATATTTTGGGAATAATTCGCATAAAATTTTTTGCACGGTAAACTATACGTATCTATAAAATATTCTACCAAGATATTTCCTATACAGTATTTATATTTAAAGGTTTTAAAAACCAAATGTAATTTAATTGACGATCAAAACAATTTACGAATTGTAGGCTGCGACGTTTAGATTATTCCCTTGGGTTGCGGTAAACCGGTTGGGAGAGTAACTGATTGGCAATCGGAAGGTTACGAGTTCGAGACTACGTCCAATCAAAGACTGTCGTGTATACGGGGGCTGGTGCACCTTATAGCTGTCGTGGCCTCAAATTTCTCCTCGTGATGGCGTTGTGTTTAAGTTTGGAGAGTGGGATGTCAGCTCAGGTGCTGTCCTCGTAATCTGACCATGGTTCAAAAATACGTGGTTGGTGTCCTCGAATCTTTCCCTTACTTATTGATCTTGGACAGCTGATAATAGTCGTTGTTTTGCTCTTGTGCGATATTTATTAATTACCAATTCCTCCATGGATGTATTTCCGTCTTAGGTGACAGTAAAACTTTCTTGTGTATGTTTTGTGGTTGGTTTAGCATGGCCAGATATAGCCCTTGAACCATTAAAAAGCACAGTCATCATGATATACCATCAGTAATGTATTGGTTGGTGATAAACATTTCCAGGTATTCAAATAAATTGAACTGAAATTTATGCAGTGCGCTCAAGGAACTTAATGCACTACCCTACATTAATGGACCGGACAGCATGATGTGATGATAGAATAAAATAATACATGCTTTAATAGGGGATGCTAAAATTACTTTAGCAACTCTTCTGAGCATGCTTTCAACAAGGTTTTGATGCACAGCTATGGGTATTTGTGTCCATTCTTGCTGCAAGAATGTCGCCAGCTCAGTTGTATATTTCGGACGTGGTTCCCTGGTCCATACGCGTCGGTCTAACTCGACCCGCTGATGTTCTATGGGGCTTAGGTCGGGTCTCTGAGTAGGCCAGGAAAGACGTTTTACATCCATATCTTGATAACAGTGCTTTACCGAGTCTGCAACATGAAAAGGAGAGTTGTCGTCCTAGAAGTAACATTCGTCCATTTCATAAAATTGCCAGAGCGTAGAAAGAACCTGACTGTCCAAAATGTTCATGTAGGCATCGGCCTCCCAGGCCATACCATGAGAAACACACCCAAACAAGTAGTCAAATTTATGCAAACCCTCTGGCTTCCGGTCCATTATTTTAGGGAAGTGTATATTCGCCTATGTAACGTAAATATTTTTGTTACATAAACGAGTGTTTTAAGTGTAAATATTTTTGTTACGTAAACGAGTGTTTTAAGTATAAATATTTTCGTTACATAAAAGAGTATTTCAAGTGTAAATATCTTCGTTTTTAACTTTTATTTAAACTTTTCTAAACTAACCAGAGAAAGCATATAATACGAACCGTTGATAGTGTGAACTAAAACCATCTTTTGAATTATATGAACTTTTTTTTTCTAATGGCGGGCACATTTGACCTAAGTCATTGGCCACTGCAAGGCCGGAAGTGATGGCCACTTGTGAAGGAGCACCCAGTGGGAGGACCATCATTGCCCCTAACAATTTATACTTCGTAATTTTGAACCATGTTCAGATGACGAAGCAACACCTGAGCTGATATACGCTTACAAACATCCATGCCCGAACCCGGATTCGAACCGGGGAGCTTCCGATCTAGAGGCTAACACCTTAACCACTATACCGGTTGGTCGGCATTATATGAACTAAGTATTATAAAAATTTTGTTTTATTTTTTTAGATTCTCGTTTACATAATATCATGAATATTGCAAAATCCAAAAATTAATCCTGATTTACATTTGTGTTAAGTAATAATTTGTTAATCTCTTACCAAATGTTTTTAAATTTCATAAATTAAATCAATTTCCACTTGTACTGAACAGTTATTGTGGTGTACTAAATGTCAAGCGAATTCAGATTCCATCCTTATCAAATTAAATGTCTTTCACGATTTCATGAAACATCTATACCTACCACTTGCAATCCACAGTATAGTTTCTGCAGCATATTTAAATTTTTGTTATCATGTCCGTAGCATATAAAAGCTGTTATTCGATCACATACTTCACAAATATTACACTTGAAGTGACCGAAGTGCTTTTGTATGCTTCGTATAACAAAATCAAGTCCCCATACAATGGCAGGACTTCTACATGTAGCTTAACGGAGTGCAGCCACGCCAACGGATCACATACTTCACAAATATTACACTTGAAGTGTCCGAAATACTTTTTGTATGCTTCGTGTAACAAAATCAAGTCCCCATATAATGGCAGGCCTTCTATTTCTAGCTTAACGGAGTGCAGCCACGCCAACGGATCACATACTTCACAAATATCACACTTGAAGTGTCCGAAATACTTTTTGTATGCTTCGTGTAACAAAATCAAGTCCCCATATAATGGCAGGCCTTCTATTTCTAGCTTAACGGAGTGCAGCCACGCCAACGGATCACATACTTCACAAATATCACACTTGAAGTGTCCGAAATACTTTTTGTATGCTTCGTGTAACAAAATCAAGTCCCCATATAATGGCAGGCCTTCTATTTCTAGCTTAACGGAGTGCAGCCACGCCAACGGATCACATACTTCACAAATATTACACTTGAAGTGTCCGAAATACTTTTTGTATGCTTCGTGTAACAAAATCAAGTCCCCATATAATGGCAGGCCTTCTATTTCTAGCTTAACGGAGTGCAGCCACGCCAACGGCCGCAATAGCAGGGCATCACTGTCCTAATCTCCTCCTTCCCTTTCGAAAGTGTTTACCTTCGATGACCATTACAAACTTAGTCCCAAACCTCGAAATCTTAGCTTTGTTTACTTCATGGCGCGAGGAATCGAATGAATGACGCACCCCAATGCAAATTCGCGAAGTTTGACGTTCTCATGTTTTCGAAAACAAGTCGCGAGCACCATTCTAACCCGAATCGATCCCAAGCATCCAAGTTTGAATGGCCCGAATTAGATTTTACGTTTCCCAGGAGCGATATATGATTACGCTCTTACTCGGTACGGAGAGCAGCTATTGAAATGCATATCTCCAGTGGCTTCCTAAGAAAGCTGGCAGAGCGAACATTTCCCATTAGGGGTGTGTTGAAACTATTGTTCCCTAGTTTCGTTTGATTTCATTAAAATTTTGAATCATTTCATAATAGATAATTGTTCAATGTTTGGGTTTATTTTCGATGTGAGTTTTTGATGGTTAAAATATCCATGAACAGTGTGAATTTGACATCACAACATAATGACGTGTTTACGAACTTAATTTTTTCATTCAAACTTATACAGTTTTTGAGAAAGTACTGTAGTAAAATCGAGACTAATTTTATCTTTACATTAGTATTCTTCAATGAACTTTATATTTTATAAATAAAGTACGTATATTTTATTGGCAATAAACAGATTATGATCAGTACTATACAGAATAAGTCTGGATCGAAATCTACCTTTTGAAAGAAGAGTCATGGTTTTTAATAATTCTGTAATATGACATAGCATATTTACTTGTAGAATTTGTATTTTTTTGTATTTAATAGAGAACTTGGGAAAAATCAAGATATTTTTTAAATACTCTTTTTATTTTCCAATTAAATACCATTATTTTGTTGTTTTAACTCAAAATTTTATCTGCACTTTAATTTTTTAGAAAAGGTAATAAATAATTAAGAACATTTTTTCTGGGTTGATCTAAATTCCTGGTTCTCTATTACTGTTTAATTAAAAGCTAATGAAAGCAGTTTTTGAAACATCGTGTAAATCGTTGGTTTTGAGAAATGTTCAGATATCTAAATTGGAATGCTTTCAGTGACAAACGCAGAGTATAATATCCGTTTTGTAATTTCAAAACATGAAGTATATTGATACATTTGTATTGCAATAATGAAAGTAAAGTATTTATCGCATATTCTATGAAAATAATCTTATATTTGTTTTTAAATGGCTTAATTGTATCTAAGAGTTTAAAGTTATTTGTTTCTTTATAGGAACGTTATACATGACTTTTAACAGTGTTTCTTTCTATAAGCTTTTCACATATCTTAAAACTATATTTGTTTTAGCTGTAAGTAATGGCAACTTATACCAGATCGCGATATTATAAGGAATCACAAATTAATATCTTCAAAACGACTTATTTTCCTTCCTTTAGTATTATTTCGCTGTTTTCTGTGGTTGTAAATTTAATAAATATTTTTATATTTAAACTCTAAATTGTATTCACACAAGTCCACAATGTAATAAATCGTAAAACAATTTAAACATGCAATTAAATGTCTGATTTCAGAAGAGGGAATTTTGTTTTACTGATCTCTAGTTTAGAAAGAAAAAATTGTTTTCACGTTGGAAATTGAAGAGAAAGGGATCGGATCTTTCTATCTGTAGCCCCGAAGTTGAACATAGGAGTAACGAACTAACTACTGACAACTTTTGTGAACATGCTTTCAGAGTGTGACTATAATCTTGTTCTCGAATCTACTTTCTGTCATAAAATACCATGAAAGATAAAATACAAATTCTCAGCATGCCAAGGTATCCATTCCGTTGTAAAGAATTTGATTACTTTTTCAAATCATCACTAAGGTAGCAATTTCGTTCAATCATTTTAAACATCCACGATCTTTTGTTTTGATGGCCAATCACACAGGCCCATTTACATAAATAGTGAAGTAGATTATGTTTTCAGGTTGCCTTTTAGGTTTGTATTAGTTGGAAGTCATCATCAATGTGACATGGGACCAGGTTATCTATACGCTCAATGTCTGGAATTTGTTCCACTTACAATTTAGTGGAATTTATATATAAAATTAATTTATCTTCTATTACTGGCAATGTTTATATTATTTCAAAAGCAAAGGTGTATTTTTGCAGCATTTCAACTGTTTCCCTGAAGGATCTGATTTTCCTTGATAATCTATCGATACTAAGTGCATTATTAAATGTCTCCAAAAGGAAGTTAATTTACATGTCTTCATGAAAAACCATTCTAAATCCCTTTGCGATTATAGAAGATTTATTGACCAGTCTTCAGAGATATGTACTGAATATTTTAAACTTATTCATTAGTATGTGTTCCGATAATTTTAGAGCATACTGGTTTAAACTGAAAATATCTTCAACCCTTAGAAATGAATCCTAATTATCGGATACGCAACATTTACAAGCGCGTTTTTCATGTAATATTGACTTAGATAACAAGTCTTTAATTTAATTATTTTTTTCATATCAGCCATTTTTCGGATCTTTCCATCCTTGATAGATCCCGAACCGTAGCCAATAGCCCGTTGTGTTGTTTCAGTGAGACTTTATTGAATTTTCTACCTAGATATCAGCTATTTACATATGTAACTATTGTTTTTCCCTCAAAATTAAGACCACTTGTATGTTACTTGTGATTTAAAAGGTGTAAATTTAGATATCAGAATCCATAAAGGAATTAATTTTTACAGAAAGTGTTTAAAAGTTCAATGGCTCGTATAAATAAAAGAATCACATGTAGATTCAAATTAAAGTTAAAATAACGTTTTATGTAAAAAAAAAATTTATCTACTGCAGCAAATGAGCTTGAAAGTAAACCCAGTTTAAGTATAATGGAAATCGAACGATGATGTATATTCATTCACCACCATTGTAGATATTTTTAGAATTAAGGCTTGGAACGGAACATTGTCGGTGATTGTATAAGACAAATTAATAAATAATTGGCATGAAATAAACATCATTTTTCAGAAGATTTAGAATAATTGTAAGCTAAATACGAATTATATCCCATGAAAGCCGTGTTAAACAGATTTGTAAAAACCTACAATACCCATTCAATATTAAATCTGAATAAAATACATTCAACGTGTGACACATTGTTTTTATCTAATGAAAACTGACAATCCTTGGTCAAATTAGATTGAATAGATAATTTAATTGTGTCACGCATTCAAATACCGGGTATACAAATCGAAATTAATTGACTAACAATTCTACCTTTTAAAACATGTAAATGGTTTTGAACGGATGCATTTTGAAAATTAGTTTGAAATAGTTAATTTGAGTCAGTTTTTAAATTAAGACGAAACACAAAAGTATTAAATTATACTGTAACGAAAAATATTTAAAAAAAGTTTATTCTGCCTCGTTTCGTTGTGCATGTTTTGAAAGCTGTCTTTCAAAAGTTTTTTTTGTATGTTTAAATACTGAAGGAAATTGTAGAATATTGAACGGTAATAGAAAAATTACTAAATTTTACTATAGCAAAATTAAAGAGTGTTGTATTTTTCTTTTCAAAGCTTTAGTCTACTTTTTAGTTAGCTATTTTTTAAGCCACTGACTTAGTAAATAAGTGTTTAAGGTTTCATTCTTAAGCATAATTACATTTGCTTCATGGATTTACATATATTGAATCCAAATGGTATAGTGAGTAATATATGTACTAGCGGAGTAAACTATGAAGCATGTTAAAGTAGGAAGTTCTTAGCATAAATAGCAGTCCACCTAATAATCACCTAATAATATTAGTAAATTCAAGAAATTTTAGAGTTCATTTCTTTTTATTCACATGACTGGAAACGAATGAATCGGCAATGCACCGGGCCAGTATAATATCGCCACTACAACTCTGAAGACACGAATCTGAACTTTTAGCCATTTTTACACATAAATGCATTATCTAGTCTAAGCTATTGAATGTTTTCTAATATACAACGGCATGAAATATGATTCGAAACCTAAATAACATAAATGAATATTTAAATAATGAAAAGACAAAGCATTAATTCAAGCGTTAAAACAATTATTTCGTGTCTTTGAATAGTATCCATGATATGTAGCCCAACTAGGTAATTTTAGTCTAGTTTCTTTTGGAAAACTAAAATGTAATTTGAAAAAATAGTTCTGTAACATTTTACAATGGTGTATCAAAAGGTTTTCCCCGATAGATTTGGGGAAAGATAAACAATAAATATACAGTAAAATTAAGTAAAAATATTTATCCCTTATTGCTACATCACAGGTATAATTGATCCATGTGCAGCTAAAAATGACCAAGGAATGTCAAATGTTATCACAACATTTATAAAAAGAAATACTGCGTGCTCTCATACAGTGGACTGAGATTGAGTTTGTGTACAAAAATGATTAACATGAAATAAAACCTTTTTCCAATCTGCTAGTTTTTAATTCTGTTTAAATAGCAAAAAGTAGCATAAATGTTCTACGCTTACACATGAGTAATTATGTTGTATTATGCACTTATATTGAGATTTTATTATTGTGTACATGATGGGATATATTTATGTTAGCATTTAAATATTGTGTTAATACAGTTGAAAAATGTCTGATTGACTAGATTAGTAGTTTGTATTTTAATATACAGAACTTAAGTTCCAGAGTACAATTTCTTGCAAAGGCAAATTCACATTGACCAAAGGGATAGCAAATTATTTTGGTATTCTATAATTGGATCCCATGTTTTGCATTAAGTTTGAACAATACAATATTACTCTGAAGCAAATCATAATTACAATTAAGTAGAAAACAATTCTCCCATTCTGTGAATTCCTCAACCATAATTTTTCTTTATAGCAATCTCTTCTAATCGAGTCTGAAGTAATTCCCCCAACAGTAAGCTGAATCTCGACTCGAAACAATCCGCAGTGAGGGTGTGTTTTGGAAGTTAATGTTGGTTTGGGAGGACGTCGCCGTAAAAGCCTCCAACAGATCGAAACCTTTAGTCATGCATGCAGGTAAACGTAATTAAAAATCAATTTTTCAGATGTCATGCATCGCTCTCTTATGAAAGTAATCGATGGATCAAAAGATGCGGCCCCACAAGTTTGAAGTGGACAAGCTATCCAATAAAAGGCTATTCCGTGGTGTTGTTAATGGGAAAAGCAAGGGGCTTGCTGAAATTTCGGTAATGATGCTGCTGTTCCGGATGCATCTCTAGCAGCAACATTACCGGAAAATAATTGTTCCCTGTTCACTTCCAGCATTCTAATGAAAGTCGTTATTGCTACGGAAAAGTTCTATTTGCTTTTGGAGGCGCGTAGTGTTTAGCCCAAAATACGTCGCATTTCTAGAATCCGGAATAGAAGCCTCTCTGTCGGCATTCTTCTCCACTGAGTAGTTGGGGAAGAGATGTTACGTATGTGCTATCATTTCTCTAATTCTGCCCAAATACCTACGGATCTGTCCCGTTTAATTTCAGATCATTAATGAAATGCAATCCGGATAGGTCACACTGGAACTCATTGGACGCCGGACGGGGATTGATAACTGCGGATTGTGCAAATGGGTTATTCGGTTCTTTCAAAGCAAGTGACAGTCAAAAAAGATGTCGCTAATTTTAGATTATTTATGAATTATTACTAATGAATATGTTTGTGTGATTTATGATATAGTGTGATGCAAATATAGTCTGTACATTTTCAGACAGTTCTAAGTAATATTTCGTACGTTTTTCAGAAAGCTGTGCAACTAAAAATGAAAATTCTATTTTTTCAGTTTACAAAGGCTTCTTTAAATTTAAGCAAACCATAAAAATGCAAATATGAAATATGCTACTATACTTAAGAAGTTACGAAATAAATAGGCAAATTAAATAAAAATATGCTTAAACATTTAGAACTTGCTGTGCAAAAATTTCCTATTAGATGCTTTAAGTTTTTTAAAGAGAGCGGGATAAATGTTGCAATAGCTGTACTTACTTGAATTTATAGATTGGAATTGTAGATTATAATGTTAATAATACGGGGATTTTGTGAAATATATTCTGGGCATTTCTGTCGTACTGATTCATTTACAACCATTCTAATGAATAACCGTAGTTTGTAAATTATACTTCTAGAGTTGCTGACCCTGAATAATCATTAAGGATTCATGAAACGGATATCTTAAGTAGTCTTCAGATATGTACTGAATACTTCAAACTAATTCCTTAGTATGTGTTCAGATAATTTTAGAGTATACTGGTTCATAGTGAAAATCTTTTCAGCTCTGAGAAATGAATCCTAATTATCGGGTACGCAACACATACAAGTGCGTTTTTCATGTAATATTGACTTCGATAACAAGTCTTTAATTTAATTATTTTTTCGTGTCAGCCATTTTTCGGATCTTTTCCTTCGGAAAGGATCCCGATTTACCGTCGCAAATAGCCCGTTTTGAAGCTCAGTGAGCTTAGATGTCATAATCTAGAAAGGAAATAATGTTTCTAGAAATTGTTTGAAGTTAAAAGGCTCGTATGAATAAAAGAAACCCATGAAGAGATTCAAATGAAAGTTAAAATCACATTTCATATAAAACACATTTATCTACTGCAGCAAATGACCATGAAAGTAAACCCAGCTCAAACGTAGAAATCCTGAACCCACAGTTCAGAGTACAGGTAGATAAATGAATATATGACGAAAAAATAAGTTTCTTAAGCAGATTGAGCAGATCATGAGTATCGGTTTCTTAATTTACGTTAGAACCATCCATTAGTAAAATAATTTAAGTAACTAGTCGGAGATATCTTGGAACTAACAAAAGAATAAATTTCATGGATACGCTATAAGCAGTTGATGTATCTAATAATGAAGACAAACTTATATAACGTAACCATACTCCTCCTGATCAGTGCTTTAGAGTAAAAAAGCTACTCTATCAAAATCCAAAGCAAGTGATTATAATTCCTCTTGATTTCCCAGTTCGTTTTACCTTCACTGAACACACACGTTTCCTCCATTGACATCGCAACAGACAAAAGAAATAGGAAGGGAGTACTTGCCGAAAAGGATTAAAAAGCATCCAAATAAAATAATTCTTGAATAACGACTCTTAAATTTATTCCGACTTTTTCAGGTGCTTTACGGGGTCTTCTTCGGACGAAAAATGTTCCGTTTTATCGAGCTTTGTAATCTGTACGGTCCTTTATTCCGTTTTCGGCGAAAGCGAGTACTACGAGTGGCCAAGTTTTGTAATTACCCGACACTCCAAGTCATCTATCAATGTCAAGTACTTCAACATCTAGCAAGGGCCTTTGGGGGTCTTGTCGAGTGAAAGTAAAGTCCGCTTCTTTCTTGCTGAATAAAGCTCACGACACATCAAAGATAGCATGCAATTGCTTTTCGTCCTACAGAACAAACTGGTTTTTTTTTCTATTTACTTTCTTAATATTGTTTCGTTAACTGTTGCTCGAATTTAAGTGTTCTCCATGGCATAAAAAATAATCGTTAAAAAATACTGGAAACTATAAAAAGCAGAGTTTTTATAAGTGTAACAGAAATCTTTAAGCAATATTTTTTTCGTTGTTACTATTCCCAGAGGTGTATCCAGAAGTAAGATCGTTTCTGTAGTTCAGCTGTACGTTTTAAGACCACATGTTATGTGCTTAGAAATGCGGCATTAAAATAGGCTATTTTCTAAGTGTTTGGGTGCTTTTATTCAATTATTTTTTTATGTTCAACCATCTGAAATAAACAAAAAAAAAAGAAACGACTTAAGTAGACAAAAAACACTCTTCTCTTACAAACATGTTTTAGCAATGCTCTATGGGGAATCCATTTGAATTAGTTACTTAGAATTAAAAAGCACGTTTCTCGAAAGATTTATTTTCCCAAATAAAGTTCAAAGTCAACTTTTTATTTGAGTTGTAACATTGATAGCACTCAGTTCGTAGAATGTTTGTCATTTCTTGCAACTCTAATATATTTTCCGTTGTGTGTGTGTGTGAAATTACATTTTAATTCTGTAGATTTCAACTTCCAAAAATATTGCATTACATTCGAAATTTGTTTATGCAGATTTGACTAACGTTTCTAAACTTTGATTTTGCCTGTGGATTTGTAGTAACAACGATTGGCAAGCATTATCTTTAGATAGGAACACGCTGTGGTTAGCTTAAAAAAAAGAGAATGTCTAGGAATAGTTTAGCAAATTTTTTTTTTAATATTTTTTTAGCGCTTCCGAAATTGTGCTCCATGGATCACTTGGGTCTCAGCGAGTGATTCTCATGGATTCCGTCAGTTTACTGTAACATTGTAACAATTTTCAAATATCTTAACTAGTTGTAATATCATGTTGTAGATTATTGTCATCAGTTCGTTTTTACTGTTGTTTCCTTCATTAATATATATATATACCTTATTATTCGTACAAAGATACGTATCGTGTGTAATATGCATTATAGAATACAGGCAGATAGAACTAAATGCAAAACATTTCTTGGGGTTACACGAGAAACTTTTGCTTACTAAAGGGCTTCGTGTCTGATGAAGTTCGGGAACCACTGGTTTAGACCCTATTGTATGTTTTTAAATTATGCTAAGGATATAGATGGATGTTCTCATTATCGTTGGGGTTATTTATATTACTAAAATGTGTTTGTAATATTTAAACACTACAAAATTCTTTTGAGCAGTATAGGAGATTTGTTTTGCTAAAATTGATTATTCATGAGCGTTTAAATTATGCAACGTTGTGTTAAAATACTATTTTAATAACAATGAAGGAGTATTTCGCAAATTTGTGCAAAGGTTCTGTAATCTTTTAAATATTCATATCGTGTGTATAAACGATAAATTTATTTTGTTTAATTTTTCCATTGTCCAGAATCACCATGGAAACAACTACAGTACATAAAGTGTGAAATCATCTTATAAAAGAAAAAAAGACCTGGATATTTCTTCGTCTAATGTTTCTCATTAAAGTAACGCAGTGGTAGCTATCTTTGTGACAATCCTCTTTTTTGTGAAAAAGTACTGTAAAATCATCATCAGCGAAAACAGTCTTTTGCACTATTTGTTTTCCATTGATCATTAAAGGCTTAGTGAAGTTGACATTTATCATTCGTTTGTTCCCTATGTGAAACATCTCGTCTCTCCTGAAATATTCTTTTGTTTTAGTTCCCTTTACCTGCTCCAGTTCCTCCTGTTTCAATTAAACCATGCTATTATTCAATCGTTTCGGGTATTAAATGACAGCTATTGTCAGTGTAATGATACGGGAACTTAATGATCATGAAACTGTCGCTGAGAGATATTTTTGTTTGGTAATAGCCTTCCGCTGACTTGTTTGCTTTTAAAAAATACTGATGCACGTGAACCGGTCATCATTCAATGGAAATTGTTTGCACTCAATTGGCTGAATTTGAATTTAAATCGAGAGACTAATTTTATAGAATTTTTATTAAAACAATTATACCGGCGATAAAATAAGTAAATCTATGCTATGCATCAAGTTGGTTGGTTTCATGCTACAATAGGGCGAAAATTATACATCAAATGTATTTAGAGCTTAATTTCGGCAATTTTTATTTCCGTCGACAATTAACATGAATATTGTGACACTGATTAACCATTACAATATGTTGGGTCGATGGAAAACTTCGTACCATTTTTGCCACTAGATGGCATTGCATCGCAAGACCGAAGTGTTATATACATCACGCGTAAAGTTTTGGTGTTGTGTGAAAGAAGGAATTCCAGCGAGTACTTAGGGAATAAATTGTTATTTGGTTGTGTTTTTTAAATTTTGTCAAGCATTAAAATGGCTAATAATAAGGAGCATTTTAGACATATAATGTTCTTCGATTTCCGAAAAGGCAAGAATGCTTCTCTGACGCAAAATATGTGTTGTGTAGGGTGAGGGTGCAGTTGATGATTAACACGTGCCGTGAGTGGTTCAGAAAGTTTCGTCGCCTGGATCAGTTCTTAGCCAGAAACCTCAGAACTTCTATGAGCGCGGGACTGCAGCTACTGGAGATGAAGCTAAGTCATAGAACAAAACGGCACATACTATATTGATGAAATATGTAATTTTAGTAGATAAAATAATTTTTCTCCATTTTTTGCCTAAAAAATTAGACGAACTTTTGGGTTGATGCAAAACCTCGTACCAATTTTGGCACTAGATGGCATTGCATCGCAAGACCGAAGTGTTATATACTTCACGTGTAAAGTTTTGGTGTTGTGTGAAAGAAGGAATTTCAGTGAGTAATTGGGGAATAAAATGTTTTTTGGTTGTGTTTTTTAAATTTTGTTAAGCATTAAAATGGCAGAAAATAAGTAGTATTTTCGACATATTATGTTCTTAGATTTCCGAAAAGGCAAGAATGCTTCTCTGACTTCGGATGCTTCTCGGATGGATACTTTGAAAAATAAAATTATTGCTTGAATCTATGACCTATTTACTATTTATTCTCAGACCGGAAATTTTTGAATCTTACTACGCATAATAAGATTTGCCGAAAAAGTGAAAAAGTTTATGACTCAATCTGTATAAAGTTTAAAAATTCTGCATAGGTAAATACCGAGAAAAAAAAATTGAAAAAAAAAATGGGAAAAAGAAGTGTAACCAGTGTATGAAAATATGCCTACTTTATATCCTGGAGCAATCACATCTGACATTAAAACAAAAATTGTTTTAACACAGAGGAATTCTATTGATGGGCTACAGCATGAAAGGTGAGCAATATGTAATGCTTGACAGAGCAACCTCTATACTCACATCAAATATCATAAACGATTAAATATCTCTTGTGTTTTGGATAAAATAAAACCAGAATGGTAAAATTTAACAAAAATCAATGTACAACATAAACAATATTTTCAAATATACGTTCAGTATTATTATAAAATTGAGATTATTAATTATAATTATATTTTATGCCTTTCACCAGTTACTATTTTATTACTTTATAAAGCTCTGACAAGATTCATAAGAAGTATATTAAAATCCGTTAAATAAATTTTGAAACTTTAATACTTGTCGCATGGATAGTTTTAAGAATAGTAACCTCGGAAATACAAAATCGATAAATTTAACTTTCAAGTGTTTGTAACAAACAGTACGATGTGCTATGTGTAGAAAGAAGCTTTAGTACGGCTGATATGTGAAATAATTGTGCCTTTTATGATAGAAGCATACAACTTGGGGCACATATACTACATATATGAAGATTTAATTTTGGATATGAGGCCATCTCAAATTTCGCCTATGGCAGCAATGGCGGACATTCAAAATGGCGGCTTCGGAACATTTTTTGTGCTCCTTTTAAATGTTATTTGATGATGTTAAATGACAGCTATTAAAGTAATGGCGAGTAATTGATGTTTTGTGCATGTACTTAGCTATTTTTAATAATGTATACTTTATTTTATGTATATATTCTATTTATAACAAAATGGCGGACACTCAAAATGGCGGCCTCTGAGTATATTTTATGTGCTCCTTTTTTACTGTCATTTGGTGATGTTAATAGCGTATTGTATGTGATTTTGCATGAATTGATGCTATAAACATACGTGCATGTCATAATTAGATTTTTATGTCAATTATTAACTATATTAATTAATATGAAAATATTAATTTTGAATTATTTTCATATTAACGTTTTTCACAGGTGACACGATAAGAAGAAAAATAAGATAAAAATACGGATGTAGTGCATTAAGCTGATTAATCCATTCAATACTGATACATCTGGACAATTCAAAGAAACATATTGGAACAAGTGTTTTACCTGTCAAGAAGACAGTTTTGAAGTTCTTCGGTGTCCAGCAGACAGTAAGTAAAGCATTAAGCGTGAAGAAAAAGGAACTGTTATAAGACAATTTCTGATTTTCTTGTGGGGTTTAGTATTGCAGGGTGTTTATAAAGAATAATAAATACGGAACGCGCGCCTCGATGATGCAGAAGTGGTCGATGCAACATTGGTACAACATAAAGCACAGTTTCACGAATCATGTAGATTGCAGTTCAATAAGACAAAACTTCAAGGATCTCAGAAATGGAAGATAGAACCTGCGGTTAATGCAAATAGTTCTACGAAATTCACCACCAGAATGTTTTGGTAAATAGTTCAGTGAATTCAAAAGCATTTTTTTTTTGTGTATGACCAGCCTTCTCAAGCTGGAAGTTCATTATGTACTGCATCTACATTCGGCCTGGATGTGTTCCTCACTGTACCCTTAAACTGGAGGACAGGCCTTCGCTTGCGAAACTGAGTGTCGGTGATCTTATTGCATTAAATGCCTTGTATTATGTTCGATGCCTCGTATCATTATACAACAGATCAAGAGACCAAAGAACAAGAAACTGAAATAGAACAAACTAACCATGGTATTGCATTTGCCGAACTTGTATCATACATCGAAGATGCTCGTAGTGACAATGAAATCACACCCATATTTAAACTTGTTGATCTATGCAAACTGTACAGCATGAGGATGAAACAACAAGATATTGATCAAGCTCTGAAGAAAGCTTGTGAATACGATGCAGGTACTATAGTGACGCTATTCATTTTGCCAAAGCAGCAAATATAGTTAGAAGAGACATTTTTAAAATGAAAAACCTCTTCAATGGATTTGGAGAAACCAGTCAGGAAGATTCCGTACCAGCATCTCTGTTAGTTGTAAAGCACAGTCAAGTTTTTTAACCCCAACCTATCCTTACTGTTACACAGTTACTAATGTGTAACAGTTTGGTGAGACGTCGGGAGTGTCATTCTGGAACAGTCTACAAGCACAATCGAGAACAATAAACACATTTGCCTATATGCTTAGGTATTTTAATTCATAAAAATAACTCGCAAGCGTGAACTAGTTTAAGATCTTTTGAGCTCGGATTAAGCATATTATAAGACCGAGTGCTAGACCTTTCATCAGAACTTGGAAATGAAATATGTCATCTGTATCACATGGAAAATGCTGTCGTTCCTCTTCAGTTAAAAAGATTGCTTTTCACAACTAATACGGTTGATAATATTGACCACAATCCAAGTTCTACTACTGCTCATGATTCTTTCCATGGTACAGGAATATCCCTATTTCAACATCCAGATGGTAGTTTTAGAGGAACCTATCGAAATAAAACTTCAAGTACTTTTGAAGGGAAAGCAACTAAACATCTTCCTGAAAGCTACACAAGTGTTACCCCTGTGCCTTCTATTAGAACTGACTGTCCTTTGCCAACAGTACAAGAAATCTTCGTTGACTACCAAGTTTAATGCAATAACATCACCGGCACTCAGTTTCGCAAGCAAAGGCCGGTCCTTCAGTTTAAGGGCACAGTGAGGAACACATACAGGACGAATGCACAAAAATTGCAGTTCTTGAAGAACTTCCAGCTTGAGCAGGCAAGTCACAAAAAAATTGCTTTTGAATTCACTGAACTATTTACCACAACATTCTGGCGGGTGAATTTCGTAGAACTATTTGCATTATCCGCAGGTTCTATCTTCCATTTTTGAGCTCTTTGAAGTTTTGTCTTATTGAACTGCAATCTACATGATTCGTGAAACTGAGCTTTATGTTGTACCAATGTTGCATCGATCACTTCCTGCATAATCGAGATGTTCCAGATTTATTGTCCTTGGTAAACACCCTGGAATACTAAACCCCACAAGTAAATCAGAAATTGTTTTATAACCAGTTCCCTTTTCTTTACGCTTACTGCTATTACTTACTGTCTGCTGGACACCGAAGAACTTCAAAACTGTCTTCTTGACAGGTAAAACACTTGTTCCAATATGTTTCTTTGAATTGTCCAGATGTATCAGTATTGAATGTATTAATCAGCTTAATGCACTACATCCGTATTTTTATCTTATTTTTCTTCTTATCGTGTCACCTGTGAAAAACGTTAATATGAAAATAATTCAAAATTAATATTTTCATATTAATTAATATAGTTAATAATTGACATAAAAATCTAATTATGACATGCACGTATGTTTATAGCATCAATTCATGCAAAATCACATATAATACGCTATTAACATCACCAAATGACAGTAAAAAAGGAGCACATAAAATATACTTAGAGGCCGCCATTTTGAATGTCCGCCATTTTGTTATAAATAGAATATATACATAAAATAAAGTATATATTATTAAAAAATTGCTAAGTACATGCACAACACATCAATTACTCTCCATTACTTTAATAGCTGTCATTTAACATCATCAAATAACATTTAAAAGGAGCACAAAAAATGTTCCGAAGCCGCCATTTTGAATGTCCGCCATTACTGCCATAGGCGAAATCTGAGATGGCCTCATATCCAAAATTAAATCTTCATATGTGTAGTATATGTGCCCCAAGTTGTATGCTTCTATCATTAAAGGCACAAGTCTAACAATTTTTTTGCACATATCAGCCGTACTACTTGCAATTTTTTTAAATTTAACACAATAATCTATCTATATTGCTATTAAGTCATATATATATATATATATATATATATATAATATATATATATATATATATATATATTTATATATATATATATATATATATATATATATATATATATATATATATATTATATATATATATATATAT